>JBBPME010000012.1:0-36600 GCA_038090155.1 Rossbeevera pachydermis
TGGCATACTACGTAGTGATCAAAGACTTGCTCCAATATTAGGAGGTCTGATCTGAGACATTCGCTCGGCCGAATCATTTCGGTCTCGCGTTGCTTGCCCTTGTTTGGTCTAATGGACCTCAACACACTCTGTATGACATATAACTGCAGGAGAAACATGTTATATTGAGGGATATTGAGAGATAAAGACAGTTAACTTTTTAGAAACCGGCTAACTGGGTGGCTTAGTGATAGTAGTACGTTACAACCGGTGACCAGACTACTGGCCTAAGTACAGTCACACGCATGCATTACTGTGCATGCGAATACAGAGAGCTCTCGGGAGAGCCGCTTCTGAGACTCTCTTAGACTAGTAGACTAGGAAGCCCGTCTAAAGATACCGAGCCTGTGAGATATAAACTCCACTCTTTCTTAAAAGGCAAACCCCATAACTTACGAGTAAACAACACTTCAAGTTGATGCGGCCAGAGCGGCAGGGATTAAGATTAAGTCACCAGAAGCGGCAAAGCATGACAGTTGCGCCATTTGAACCAACAAAAATGGTATAGTACATTGTTTATTATTATCTTTCGCACTTGTTTGTCTAATCACACTGGCAGTGCTGAATCGCTTACAGGTTATAAACCCGACTCGGAGCGAATGCTCCGCAGTTGTTGCTTTATTCTAGACGGGGATTCAAGCCTCGCTTTCCCAAACAAACATTTACTTTCAGTGCATAGAATGCATTCGAACATGTCGTCGGTCACAGTGAACGAAATCCCGCTACAGGTTTTTGAAAAGGTATCAGACAAGGACAGGATCCAAGTTGAACTCGACCAATTTCCCGAAGGTGGTACTACAGCATGGTGCACGGTCCTCGGCGGGTAAGTCTCTCTTCATTTCAATCTTCCCTTCAATAGATCTGACGCTTGATAGGGCGTTGGTCCTGTTCTGTGGTTTTGGGTTAGTATAAATTTACTGTCGTTTCAATACCTTCCTGACACGAAAAAAAAAAAGTTACAGCAGGTCGTTTGGCGTTTATCAAGGTATCGATCCTCACGCCAATCCTCCTTGACCCTGTACTCATGGTTGTAGATTTCTATACCTTGAATTATCTCTCCAATGAATCACTCTCCAATATATCGTGAGTCCCATTTAGAACCTTTGCCTTGTGTGGCATACGATATTGATATTTGCTTGACAGATGGATAGGAAGCCTCAACGCGTTTCTATCGAGTGGGATCGGTATATTTGCAGGTGTACTGTACGATCGTGGTTATTTGTATGTACCAACTTTCATCTCGAAGCGTGCCGTACTTGGTGCTGATGTTGACAAGCTACCACCTATTGATTGGAGGATCGTTGCTGCAATCATTATCTTTGTTCATGCTCTCACTCACTCGCCCAGGTCAATATTATGCAGTATGTCCCGCTGTTAATATATTCGCGAGCTGCCATCCGGACTTATAATATTAGATCTTGCTCGCACAGGGGCTTGCCCTCGGGATCGGCCAAGGGATTGTATATGTTCCAACGATGGCAGTGGTGTCCCAACATTTCCGCCGACGTCGTATCCTTGCAATGAGTCTAGTCACCTGTGGAAGCTCCCTCGGAATGATTATACACCCGATCATGTTGAACTACTTGTTCAATGGAAGCATAGGGTTCGCCAATGGGGTGCGAATAAGTGCCGCCATGATCTCCGCCCTACTTGTGGTTGCATGTCTCCTCATGCGCACGCGGCCGGGGCCACAAAGACCGTCTCCAAATTACTTGGTTGTTGGAAAGGGTATCATTCGTGACATACCTTTCTGTATCATGTGCATTGGGTAGGTGTTTATCACTTTCCATAAATTTGCTTGACAAGTGACATTTCCGATGCGGTAGAGTACTATGCTTTCAGGTTAGCAATCTCTTCCCGAGCTTTTACCTCCAATTGGATTCCGTCAAACACGGAAATTCAGAGACGTTCTCTTTCTATTCGGTACGTGATCCACCGATGCCACCTAGGTCACCAGAAATTCTCTTATTATTCTACTAGCTGGCACTTTTAAATGCGGGGAACTTGTCAGCTCGAGTATCTGGCTCATTTATCGAACCCCGAGTTGGAGTGGTCAACATGATGATCTTCGCGACTGCTGCGTCTGGCATTGTCGTCATCGGTATGATTGGCCTTAAGGGCGTTGCATCGGTCGTCACCCTTTCGTTGGTATATGGATATTTTTCCGGTATCTGTCAGTCCAATCTCATTTAGATTTTCTAAGACGAGTCGACCTAATGGTATACAATAGGCATTGCATTACTCGCAGCTCTCATGGCACATCTTACCAGCGATATGTCCGAACTCGGGTTCGTCGCTCTGATTCATTCGGTTGTTTATGCTTTACTAATCATAGTGGACGCTTAGTGCTCGCATGGGGCTTGGAATGTTGTTTGTGGGAACCGGGGGTCTTATCAGTGAGTCCCAGCCCTTCTATCCCTATATCTCATTGACCATGATTCGCCAGGTGGGCCCATCTCTGGTGCGCTCCTTACCCCGCAGTATAAGTGGCTACAGACTTGTCTCTTCAATGGGGTGCGGCGAATCAATCAATTGAACGCACTAACCTGACATAATTTCCTAGCTTATTGGACTCGTCGGGAGTTCGTTGTTGATGACGATGAAGATCGTACAAACGCGACACCAGAAACGCGCGACCGTGAAGCAGGAACCGTGATGCCCTGATTCAATCCATCATGGGTGTTCGACATGCAAACAGTTATAATGATTTTCTAGTGTGCAGACTGGAACGAGGTGTCGATGATCAGCGATATGAATCATATGCATATGATATGTAGTGGACCCGTAATGTAGAGCAGTGGGGCTGGACCATTCGACGCCCCCTCATGTTCTCTCGACTTTTTTATAGTGGTGTATTTAATGAGATGAATGGTGTCTTCCAGTGGTACTGGGTATGCTCGTCATTTTTAGGCGGCCTCTCTTAGCCGTTTAATGATCGGGGGTGTTATCTACCGGTAGATCTAAGAGTAGAAAATCTTCAAATCAGCTTTTACAGCTTTCATATCATAAAGGGGCCGAATCATTTTCATGTCAGTTCTAATTATAGACGATATGTACTTGCGCATATTCTCCCGGAAGGACTTGAGCTAATGCAATTGCAATTAGTGCGTACTGAAGTCCTGGACCAAACGCACTGGGAACTCCCCTTGAAAAGTAACCCGTCATCTCGGCAAGATCAATATCTCCGTTCGGACCAGCCTGGAAGAGTCATACCTACTTACTATCCCTTCCGCTGGTTTCGGCAGGTGCCCAGTTTCGTCAGTCACAAAAGGTCACGACGAGTCACAGTCAGTCACAGTGGGGATTCAAAACTCAGCAGCTGGAAGAGTGACACTAAGTGACAATTAGCGTGACTGGGCGTTGCCGAAACCAGTGGGAGGGATAGTACTCGTTCGTCGGTCGGACGCGGCCAGTCCGAGCAGGGCCATCGGGCAGGCGATGTACTACCGAGTGGTTCAGAGCTTACAAAAAGCTCTCGTCAGGGCACATATGTACTACCCGGCTGCCGGCACCTGAGACCAATTTTGACCGGCCAGACTTGCCGATGTACTTGGCTCCGGCCATACGGATACGAACCACGATCCCAGATAAATCAGCATTTGCATAGTGGGATGCACGCATTGGAGGCTCTTTCGCGCTACCAAATTAATGGCGGACGCAGGATTTGTTGTACGCATCGCTTACGTAATAACTTAGCTCATATATATATTGTAGCACGCGCACTACTGTACCTTGTCCGCTATCGCGAATAACATCTGCCGCGTCGTCACGCCTCACCCGCAAGTTGCGCTCGGCGGCATACGACTTTTCAACATGATTCACCCTTTCAAGCCGTGCGAACCATGATCTCGATGAGGTAGGTCCGAGGACTCGTAGGCAATATTACGTGATTCCATGCTTGCAGCTTTTGCCGTGACATGAAATTATTGTCTTCTGAGATTCTAGCCTGCCTCAAGGGTTATCGCCGTGACTGTCAAGAGGTCATACCGGTCATAATTCCTCGGGAGCAGAACGATTTAAGATACATTACTTAACAAATGTTTCAAGTTCTGACAGGGCCTATAATAGTGCTAAACGTGCGTCATAGACTTATTTATAAAGTGCTAAAAGCATCAGTGTCACTCAGAAAAGTATCACCCAGAGGAGTAACGCTATGCACGAAGCACTCCTAGATTACCGATTCCACTCTTTCTTGAAGTGCAAACCAGGTGTTCAGTTTACTAATAAACAAAAGTACCTAATGCAGCCGGAGGAACCTCTATCGACATGCATCGGGCATTAAGGCGCTCTGAGAAGGCCATTGATGCCGGTGTTTGAACTAGCGATGAAAATGGTATGGTATGTCTCTTGAAGTTGCGAGCCCCCGCTCATCTAATCGCACGAATGGTTCGCAGAAGACTTCAACATGATTATAAACCAGACTCAGTGCCAATGCCTTGCTCGTTTCTACAGTCGCCACATTTTGCTCACCAGAAGGTGGCTAAAAAGTTCCTTCACTGGACACTTATTTTAGCGCACAGGATGCCTTTGAACATGTTATCGGCTCAGATTGTCCCGGAAATTCCGTCACATATCGGGGCGACTTCAAACGATAAGGACCCAGACAATGGTGTCCTTGGACTCGACGAATTCCCCGAAGGCGGCACCACAGCGTGGTGCACTGTTATCGGTGGGTAAGTATCTTCATTCCAATCTTCCCTACACAACTTATGTTCGATAGAGCACTAGTCTTTTTCTGCAGTTTTGGGTCAGTGTGAATTGGCCACTGTTGTTCAAAATGCCTTCCTGACGCGAAAGATAGCTACAATAGGTCGTTTGGCGTTTATGAAGGTATGCATCTTGGTTGAAATTCCCTCTCGTCCTGTGCCCATGGCTGCAGACTACTATGCCTTACATTATCTCACCAATAAATCACCCTCCGAGATATCGTGAGTCCTGTTCAGAGATTTTGTCTTTTGTGCAATACCAAATTTGCTTGGCAGATGGATAGGGAGCCTCAACATATTCCTGGGGACTGGTGGCATTAGTATGATTGCAGGTGCACTTTACGATCGTGGCTACTTGTGTGTACCAACTTCCATCTCGAAACGTTGTCTGTATGTGCTAATCATAACAAGCTACCACCTGATGATCGGAGGATCATTATTACAATCAATCTCTTTGTTCATGCTCTCATTCACCCGACCCGGTCAATACTATGCAGTATGTCCTGTTGTTAGTGTATCGTGCGAACCGTCTCTCAGACTTGTATCCCCAGGCCTTGCTCGCACAAGGGATCGGCTTTGGGATAGGCCAAGGGTTTGTGTACGTCCCAACATTGGCAGTGGTGTCCCAGCATTTCTGTCGCCGTCGTACCCTTGCAATGAGCCTAGTTGCCAGTGGAAGTGCTCTTGGATCAATCATACACCCGATCATGTTGAACTACTTGTTTAACCGGAATGTAGGCTTTGCGAGTGGTGTACGAATAAGTGCTGCCTTGTACACCGTTCTGGTTGGGATTGCATGTTTCCTCATGCGCACACGATCGGGACCACCCAGATACTCTCCAAACTACTTGTCTATCGGGAGGGACATTGTTCATGACACGCCTTTCTGTATAATGTGTGTTGGGTAGGTGCCTATAACTTCCCACAGATATTCTTGATAAATATATCCTGTGCGGCAGAATATTATGCTTTCAGACTAGCAATCTCTTCCCGAACTTTTACTTGCAACTGGATTCCGTCAAACATGGAAATTCAGAGACATTCTCTTTCTATTCTGTACGTTGTCTGTTGATGACATCTAAGTTACCGGGAATTCTCTGATTATTATACTAGTTGGTGCTTTTAAACGTCGGCAACTTCACAGCTCGATTGACTAGCGGATTTATCGAACACCGAGTTGGGGTGGTCAACATGATGATCCTAGCAACTGCTGCATGTGGTATTCTCATTCTTGGTATGATTGGTATTAATGGTGTTGTAACGGTCGTGACCCTTGGAATGTCCTTTGGATATTTTTCGGGTATTTGTCAGTTCAATCATTTCTTCCGATTTGCTAGGACATTCGACCTAATGGCACATAATAGATATTGCATTATCTGCACCCCTCATGGCACACCTTACCAACGATATGTCCGAACTTGGGTTCGTTACTCCGACACATACATTTGACCATTTTGAGTTTGACGGGATGCTTAGTGCTCGCATGGGAATTGGAATGTTGTTTATGGGAGTCGGAAGCCTCATCAGTGTGTCCCAGCTCGAAAATGATTCTATCTCTACCATCCCTCACCAACCATGATTCGCCAGGTGGGCCCATCTCTGGTGCACTCCTCACCCTGCAGTATAAGTGGCTGCAGGCTTGTCTCTTTAATGGGGTGCGAGAGATGAACCAATTGAAATCATTTTACTGACATGATTTCGTAGCTTATTGGACTCGTCGGGAGTTCGTTGTTGTTGTTGATGAAGCTCGTACTAACACGCCGCCAGAGGCGCGCGACTGCGAAGTAGGGATAGTGAGGCCGTTGAGTTGAGGAGGCATATCATGGGTGTTCGACACCTCTACACGAAATTATAATGATCATCCAGTGTGCAGGATGGAACGAGTGTAGCTGACCCGTAGTAAAGATCGGTGGGATGCCCATGCGTCTCGCAGTGATCTCACCATCCATCAGCCTTATTCTGACTTAGACTTTCCATGATGACCGCAAGAGTGGCACCAATATTCTCTAGTTTAAAACAACGTTCTAAACGTGAGGAACTGCCAGCTCGCCGGGTAGTCAGGCCCGCTTACTCATTGGACATTGGGTATACGGCGATGTACAGTATGGGAGCGGTGGTTTTGAGTTGCGAAAGCTCTTCAAGTCTGGGGGCTACCCACGATCGCTGCTCATCCGAGACCATTTAGCGCTCAGCTACCAATTCTGAGCCCTATCTGGAAGTTGGCCAGACTTGCAGACTTGGCCGATGCGACCCAGACGGATCAGTGGGGAGAAGGGGTGGGTATGGTGGGGGCACATGTCGTAGGCTCTTTCGGGCTTACACGCTGCCAATATACGGTTCCCACTTTAGCACCCGCCAACGCGGGATCCGGAACCAAATGATCGGCTCCGTTACTTGTTTAGAAAGCCTGCTGATACACCTTTTAAATTAGAATGAGCTCGAGCAGCACTACCAGGGTAAACCAGGTAACCAGGTAACTGAGTACTGACCAGCTGGTCTTTCCCTCAACTGAATCATCGTGAAGCGGGTCTGAAATTAGTTCAGAGCGTACTTACGTCGGTGCGACTTATTCGTGACTTCTTGTGCCAAATTTACTAAAATTAAGCACCCACTGGAGCCGAAGTTCTGAAATACTTACAGTATTACAAGTAAGTAACTTCAAATCAGCAAGTTGTCTAGAAACGTAATCGCTTTTCTTGCTCTTTCGTGGTCTCTGATTGGACCACCGTTGCATTTGTCGACCAAAGCGAGCTCTTGCCGGGTTATAACTTTTAACTCAGGTAGCTAGTTTTCAGCTCGGCTACATCTTGCTGATTTGAAGTCGGCCTTCAAGTACATGTGCATAAAGCCCTCGGCCGGCCGGGCGGCCCATCGGGTTTTTATAACTGCTTAGTGAGTGCTCGATGAGCGCTTAGAATTACGAAAATACCACATATAGCTTACTTAAGGGCCCTTGTGTCGAGTTATAGTCGGTGAAGGATAGGGATGGAATCATTTCTAGCTGAGACGCACTGATGAGGCACCCGACTCCCATAAACAACATCCCAATTCCAATGCGAACACTAAGCATCCATCTCATCAGTCAAAGCAGAAACAGTCAAATGTATGGAGCAACGAACCTGAGTTCGAACATATCGTTGGTAAGGTGTGCCATGAGGGGTGCAGATAATGCAATATCTATTGCGTGCCATTAGGTCAACTGTCCTAGCAAATCGGAAGAAAAGATCGAACTGACAAATACCCGAAGAATATCCAAAGGATATTCCAAGGGTCACGACCGCTGCAACGCAGCAGTCGCTAGGATCATCATGTTGACTACCCCAACTCGGTGTTCAATAAATCCACCAGTCAGTCGAGCTGCCAAGCCGCCGGCATTTAAAAATACCAACTAGGAGAACAATCAGGTGATTCAAGTAACATCAACAGATCACGCACAGAATAGAAAGAGAATGTCTCTGAATTTCCATGTTTGACAGAATCCAATTGCAAGTAAAAGCTTGGAAAGAGACAGGCAATCTGAAAGCATAGTATTCTGCCGCATGGGAAATATCATTTATTTATCATGAACGGAAAGTGATAGACACCTACCCAACACACATTATGCAAAAAGGCATGTCATGGACAATACCCCTTCCGATAGACAAGTAGTTTGGAGAGTGTCTGGGTGGTCCCCATCGTGTGCGCATAAGGAAGCACGCAATCCCAATCAGAACGGTGTACAAGGCAGCACTTATTCGTACACCACTTGCAAAGCCCACACTCCGGTTAAACAAGTAGTTCAACATGATTGGGTGTATGATTGATCCAAGGGCGCTCCCACTGGTCACTAGGCTCATTGCAAGGGTGCGACGGCGACGGAAATACTGGGACACCACTGCCAATATCGGGACGTACACAAACCCTTGGCCTAACCCAAAACCGACCCCTTGTGCAAGCAAGACCTGGGAATATAAGCCTGAGAGACGTGTTTAGGCAATACATAAACAACAGGACATACTGCATAGTATTGACCGGATCGAGTGAATGAGAGCATGAACAAAGAGATTGATTGCAATAATGATCCTCCAATTATCAGGTGGTAGCTTGTTATGATTAGCATGAAATATGGACAACGTTTCGAGATGGAAGTTGGTACATACAAGTAGCCACGATCGTAGAGTGCACCTGCAACTATACCAATACCACCAGTCCCCAGGAATATGTTGAGGCTTCCTATCCATCTATCAAGCAAATTTCGCATTTCAAAAAATACACAAGCACTGGAAGGGACCCACGATATGTCTCAGATGGCGTTTTATTGGCGAGATAATGTAAGGTATAGAAGTCTGTGACCATGGGTACAAAACGAGTGGGAATTTTAATGAGGATGCATACCCTCATAAACGCCAAACGACCTATTGTAGCTATATTTCGGGTCAGCAAGGCGTTTCGAACAACAGTAACCAATCCACACTGACCCAAAACTGCAGAAAAACTAGTGCACTATCGAACATCAGATAAATTGTAGAGGAAGTTGGAACTAAAAGCGACTTGCCCGCCGATGACAGTGCACCATGCAGCGGTGCCGCCTTCGGGGAATTCAAGGACACCATTGTCTGAGTCCTTGTCGTTTGAAGTAGCCCCGAGACGTGAAGGAATTTCCGTGACAGTCTGAGCTGATGACACGTTCAAAGGCATCCTAAACAAGAGTTCGGTGAAGCAAGTTTAAAACGTGTCTAGAAGCAAGCGGAGTCTGGTTTATATTTTTCAAGCCTTCTGCGAAATATCCGTGCGATTGGATGAGCGGAGGCAAACAACTTCAGATATACCATACCATTTTCATCAGTCCAAACACCGGCATCAGCGGCATCCTAATGCCCGATGGTCGTCGGGTAAGGTTCCGGCCGCATTACTAGGTGATTCTGTTGAGTAACCTGAACGTTGGGTTTGCCTTTCAAGAAATATTGGAATCGGTACCGGGACTTCTGCGGTTTGTAACGTAACACTTTTGCAGCTCTGATTGGTTCGCAGGTGGGCCCATCTCTGGTGCGCTCCTTACCCCGCAGTATAAATGGCTGCAAACTTGTCTATTCAATGGGGTGCGACGGATGAGCCGATTGAAGCTAGTGCTTCACTGACACAATTTCCCAGCTTACTGGACTCTTCGCTGTTCATTATTCGTGATGATGAAGATCATGCTGACCCGCCGCCAGAAATGCGCGACTGAGAGGCGGGAACCATAGGCCTCAGGCGGAAAGGGCCAAGGTAATTCATGGGGCTCGACGTGCGGAATCGCGGAAGCGATATACATGCCTCAGTGGGACCAGGATGGCGCGTTGTCTACCGATGAAAGTTAAATGACTTTGATACCCCGAAAGGGGACAAAAATTGGCCTCATAATGAACCTGTCTTCCTGCAAAGTGGTGGAAATCAGAGTGTGCTAATCACGTACGATACATACGCGTCATTCTCCCCAAAGATTTGAGCGATAAGCTTAAACGTGCCGACCAAATACAAGAAATCCAGTAGGGGTATCGGTATAGCGCTAAGCAGTGCTGCTACCATCTGATTCAAGACATCTAACCAGCTGTTGGGTTGACCGTCGATACGTGATGAGCGACCACAAAGTGGCCCCAATCTTTCAAAGTAACTCCGTGCCCTCGGCAGCGTTTACTAAAGAAAAAATGAATCCGAGCAGAGCAGACATGCATGTGATGATTTCGAGATGTCACTAGGTGAAGTACACCGTTAGGTTAGAACACATATCTGACAATCAAGGACTCTAAAAAACTCGTCCAAACAAACATCCAGACTAATGGCTCCTTGGACGATAATGCGTTGATCCCCAAACCAATCTAGACATACTTTCCAAAGAAAGGTATCAATGACTGAGCGAGGGTATAGCTGAAGACCAGCTTCGGACCGACGACGAGAATCTGTGGCAGAAAACGTAGTGGGTCAACTAGATTGTGCTACTTACTCAACCTGACGTACTTTTGGTGTCAAGCCCTTGAAGAAGGCTGTAGGGCCTTCGTTACGAACCAGATCCCTTATAACCGTCAATCCAGGCACCTTTTGCTCGAAATTGGCGTTTTGGATGCGCGTTTTGACAGTATCCAGAGGTGCAGCGACCGTGATGGAGGCAACAGCACCCGCAACGGAAGCAATGAAGTTTTGAGTCCAGGTAGCTTTGGAATAGTCCGTCACGCCAAGAACATATTCTTTCGTGACGGCTGATCCGCCAAAGAGCTGTAAAGCAAGGTGAAGGGGTGAGTCGAGTTGACGCAAAGGTGATGAAGAGACATACCGCGAATGACCCAGGTGCATTGCGGGCCATTGTCCAGCCCCAGCCACGGTAGAGCGTCGTACCCTCCTCCATGAATATCCGGAGGACACCACGTCCACGGAATGCTTCCGGATTCACTTGGCGTTTTATTTTGAGAACATCCAAAGGCAGGAGGACCTAGGCATGACAAAGTGAGAACGCATACAAGTATCCAAAAGTCGTTAAAGCGTACCACTTCGCCTATTCCTGTCAAGCTGTGTGACAGCCAACATGTTCTGAGCGGTGAACGGCGCAAGTGACGCGACGACGCACCTTCCGGCAGTGGCCTGTATGACCAATTTACCCTGACGTTCACCGAACGTGTTCGTGAAGAAGTCCTTATGATTCCGCGTGATGATGTCGTTAAACCATGGCTGGCCGCCGAACTTGTATATCCGCTGTGAGATCTTGTAACCCGCTGCATACCCGAGACCAGGGAACAAGGAAAAAAATTTGCTGCCGAAAGAGGCAGTGGAGAAATCGCGGAAGATGATGCTGTTGAGCGATGAAAATGAGACCTGGTGGGCGACATTCAGCCGGAGCAAGATGGCACGGAGGACTTGGGCGTCACCTTCCCCTTGTTGCTCATAAGCCGTTTGGCAACTGTGTCTACTGGATGGAAGACCAGAAGCTCGGCAACACCTAGTCGCGAACGCCGGTCATCACGACTTCCATACGGTATCAGACTCCTCACCAGATGCACCTGAGCCAAGGACACGCGCCGTGCCAGACTCTCTACTCTTTCCGGAAAGCGAAGGGGACATTGATGAGGAAGGAGAAAAATGACAGACAGGCTGTTCAATCCAAAGAAAAGCTGCTCAAAATTTCCACTGGATGTACAGCAGTTATGTAACTCGCTGAATTGTCTCTCGCCCATTTTTTATAACAAGGTCGAGCTATTTCTGCACCAATGACGACGTTGTAGACAACCTAACCTCACGATGGTCGATTGTAAGCTAGGGTGCACAGAATTTCCATTGCACAAGCCAATAGCTTATTGTGACAGAGGAACCCAAGGCTGGTGGTATGTACCACAACCATCATCCAAGGTCGGAGCACTCAACTCTGACAAGGAACTCGGAACAATAATATAAATTGAACAGGTACCGACGGTGTACACGGTTTCAAGTTGACGAGTCACCATTTTTTCCCACCTTTGACCGGAGGCATTTGCAGCATTCGTTATCCTGGATGTTGCAAGCAAGGTAGACGGGCGAAGGGAGTGCATGTGCCATTACAAGGGCATCGAAATTCCGCTGCGAACGACGACGAGCAGAAATGGCGCACCGTGTTCTCATCCCGAGATCCTCGGAAATAGTGGTCGTGGTCATGACGTCGACTGCCTAATGGGACGATCCGCTTATCAGGATTGCCCCGAATGGACCGAGTATTTCAAAACCCATCCCCCTCTCAGTCCGATTCTGCACGGATCCACAACGACATGGCGCGCACATCTGCGATTCATGCACGCTCACAGCAGGACGCATTCGACTCCATTCATGCCCAGTTCACCTTATCCGAAGACACCCTCATAGACCTTACCAAGACTTTCCTTCGTGAAGCCGCCCAGGGACTCGCTAGCTATGGTCGCCCCATGGCCATGATGTACGTCCATCTCATCACCCTCGATTAAGATGACCTTAACGATTCTTAGTCCAACGTTCGTCAAGGAGGTCCCAGATGGTTCCGAGACTGGGTATATTTCAATCGTTTCGCATCAGCATGACTTGCTCACGCGGCCCAACAGCACCTTCCTGGCTCTCGATCTGGGCGGCACTAACCTGTAGGTTAACGGTCATACATCTACCAGTCCTGTTGTATCACATCCGTCCAGTCGTGTTTGCGAGGTAACACTGCACGGTGACAAAACGTTCTCCCTTCGCCAGCAAAAATACAAGGTCTCAGAGTCCTTAAAGACAGGCGAGGTGACCACGCTCTTTGGTACGCATTCATAGCGCTCTCTATTGCAACTCGTAACGACTCGCTTCAAGATTACCTTGCCGACTCCGTCGACACTTTCCTTACCGACTCAGGCTCACCCTCCAATGCAATCCCCCCATCGCTGGCCCCCGATGCATCCCACGACACATTCTTTCAAGACAGCTCTCCTCCCTCATACATTCCTCTTGCTCTCACATTTTCTTTCCCTGTGGAACAAACTGCTCTTGACTCAGGCACCCTCCTGACTTGGACAAAGGGTTTCGCAGCCAAGAATGCCATCGGAAAGGACGTCGTCAAGCTCCTTCAGGATGCCTTTGACAAGAAACATATTCATGTTAGATGTGTTGCGCTCGTGAACGATGTCAGTACTTGACCATGGTCAACCTCTTTGGATCCGGCTTTGTCCTCTCATCTACAGATCGGGCTGACATGATCACGTTTTCAGACCGTTGGCGCCCTCTTGTCACGGGCCTATGCGTCGGGTGGCTGTATTCTTGGTGCCATTTTTGGTACTGGGACGAATGGCGCGTATGTGGAAGATGTTGCTAATATTACAAAGCTTGGAAATGGGCCTGCTGCCACAGAAGGCGGACAAATGATTGTTAACACCGAATGGGGGGGCTTCAATAACACGGTATCTCCTTTCCATTCTATTGATCGAGGCTGTATATGTGATGATCTATTCGACTCGCCAGCGATCCGCCCTCCCGACGACACCATATGATAACAAGCTTGATCGTGAATCTATCAATCCTGGCTTCCAGGCATTTGAGAAATTTATCTCCGGAATGTATCTGGGAGAAGTCGCACGAAACATCATTCTTAGCCTCATAGATGCCTGCCCCAGATCACTCCTCTTCGGAGGTCACTCTACCCCATCTCTTAATAAACAATGGGGGCTCGATACGGCGTTGTTGAGTGAGGTCGAGGAAGCGTGGCAGGGAATCGGAAGATTCGCTCCGTATCAAACAAGCAGCGCGGCGGTTTCCGACGAGGAGAGGTTGAGCCACGTGCGGGAGGTCGTCATCCAGCGACTTGGTTTCGCGAATGCGTCCGATGTCTCCCTAGGGGATGCCGATGTCGTCCGGCAAGTATTCGCGGTAGTAGCTACACGGGCGGCGCGCATGAGCGCTTGTGCTGTAACTGCGATCTTGGTTCAGACAGGCCGTGCTCGCCTTGCGGTGAGCGAAGGGCCTTCTGCCCCTTTACGAGATGAGGGACAGAAAATCGGCGTCGGCGTAGACGGGAGGTGCGTCTCGCCTTCTCTGACTTGACTGTGGTGGTGAACGTGTCTTTGTAATGACCTAGTCTGGTCGAGTTCTATCCTCGCTTCCAATCAATGATCCGAGAAACACTGCGTGCCCTGGTGGGTGCCGAGGTTGAGAGCCGCGTAAACATTGGTATGGCCAAAGATGGCAGCGGCGCTGGAGGTAAGCGGTCCAAGCCTGCATTCCATCAGACGACTCGTTGCTGAGCGCTGAACCGGATCTTCATCGCTTCTAGCGGCCCTGTGCGCACTGGTGGCACACAAGCAAAGCATGGCCAAACAGGTACACGTAGGGGCGTACGTCCACGACCCGACAAACGGGCCACCCCAGATCCGATCGGTAGAAAGCTACGCTTACTTGACCTCGTTGGCGTGATGTCATACTGTCAGCAACGAACGACTAGAATCGAGAATGGACACGCGCAGCGTGTCGAGTAGAATGGGCCGTGCAGTATGTATGTATGTATTTCGTCCCCCACGGCCATGTATATCATATTTCAATTCAATTTTGCGTCCGCTCTGATTGGTTTATGGAGGCCGCGTGACCCACTCGAACGATGACATCGGACTCCGGGCGTTATCAATATTGAAACATCGCGTCGAGGCACGCGTCGGAAGTTTGATGGTGGCATGCCAGATATGATAATAGGACCCTTCCGTATCAAATCGTCGGAACCTCAGCTCTCTGTCCTCGCAGTCTTGTCCCCCTCTATCAAATCGAGGGCCAGACTTGCGAATGTCGCGTTTTCTTGCCCAACCAGAGAAGATCTAATGTGGGAATGTAGCCTCAGGGAAACCCTTCGGGACACGTAACCTCCCGTAAACGTGCGCACGTCATTGGCCATGCTGTTTCCATGTTTCCCTCCGTTTGATCACGCGCACCATCACGTCAACGTCGTCACCTGTTACAAGCAGCCTAGTCGCCGCGACGAACCCTACGTATAACCCACGAAAAACGAAAGTAGTAACTGAAGCATATCAGGTGTAAGATGTATGGATATTATACTGCTGATCGTATCGTACATGTCGTACATGCCTTTTTGTGTCGAACTTCGTGTAAGATCCATGGGCATGTGGCCATATGGCACAGCAATGAGAAAAGCGGAAAATGAACATGCGGTCACACGCAAGCGTAGTCGTCGCCTGCTTCATCTATATATGTCAAAAGCGAGAACGCACGAAACGAACAGTGTTAGGCTGGGTTCGAATACTCCGGGCAGAGCAAAAGTAACGATACAACGGTGCATATATGACGGAGGAGATGATGCGTAGTGTCGGTCTGGCGCGAAATTATGGGCATGAGGAAAGCCACCACGAAGATAGCAAGTCTCGTGTATAGATACCTCAGCGGAAGGGCATAACATAACTGGATGAATCGGTTCAAGTGAATGCTTCCTCCAAGTGCACGAAACTCACTAACAATGATGCATGCGACAAGCATGAAGCCAACGATGCTGAATTACCGTGAATAGCTCAGTACCCGTAAGACGCTCGCGCGGTGGCCGCGCCGCCATTGGCCCCCCCTTTGGAAGCCATGTTCACGCTCATGCTGACAGGTTGTCCATTAGGCACAACGCCATTCACTCCATTCGATGGTATGACACCAGGACCCACGGTGGTTCCGCCTGACCCGATGACAGAATTGCTGACAAGCGCTGAGAGTCGGGAGATTTCTTCCCGCGACGACACAAGCGCGGACGCGAGTCGCTCGTTTTCCGTGGTGAGATATTCGACTTTAGCCTGAAGAGAAGCTAGCCATGCTTTCTTCCGCTGACGACATTTTAATGCAGCTAAAGGAATGTCAGGACGCTGGGTGAAATCAATTGTTTACAAATACGGGGACCTTGTCTGTTACGCTCCAAAAAATTTCTACGCTTTTCTTCCTCGGTCTCCGGCTTTTTCGGATGCTTGGTCTTGGCACCGCCTGTTGGGGAATGATGGTGGTTCTGGTGAGGTTGCAGGTCGCTGTCGTTCTCGTCCTCTTCCTCTTCCTCCTCCTCTTCTCCCGAGTCTCTATCTCTGCTCGTGCTGGTGCTGTTCACAGTGCTTGCACGGGTACGTTTCGTTGGCGCGGTCGGGGGAATTGCGGACCTTGTAGTGGGGGGAGGACTGCCCGTGTCGTAAGACTTGCGCTTGGTCCCTCTACGGCCATTGGCAGGCACTGGTGCAGCGCCGTTGGCACGTGCCTGGGCTTCCTCACGTTTCGTGAGCTCTTGGTGGGCTTGCGATAGCAAATAAAGGCCATTTGCGGCAGTGCTAGCAGCACTGTTGGTGCTGATGTAAGCTGCATCATTATCCTGATTCGCTGTGACTGAGGTAGACAGATGTGAGCTTGTGGCGGGAGCATGCGTGGCGGCTGTGTACTGGTTGGAGGAGTTGCTTAGCACGCCGTTTATCGCCGATAGTGTGTTCGGAGTGATGGTTGCATTGGCAGGGTTGGAATTGTTGTTCATGAGGGCGAGAAACGCCGCGGTGTTGGGGGAGGGTGGAGGGAAGGAGACTGGCCCGCCGACGAGGGGGGTTAAACCAGTTCCTGGTGTGAGACCTGTGCGAGGAGTTAAGCCGGTGCGGGGAGTCAGACCGGTACGAAACGAGGCAGGGTCAAATGGCAGATGCGAAGCGGTGTCGGAGCCCTGCTGGGGGCCAGCGAGCATGGCGGGGGAGAGCGGGCCGGCGCGGAGGGAGTTAGCAAGGGAAGTAGAAAACTGCCAGGTGTAGCTCTGGTCGGAGGGGGAGGCGATGGCGGCGACGGGGGGAAGGACGGTGCGTGGGGAGGAGCGACCTGCCTCATTCTTCGGGTGGGAGATGGAAGATGCCGAGGGAGGTCTGTCAGGCTGAGAAGCGCGGGAAGAGTGGTTTGAGGCGGGACTTGCAGAATCACGGCGGGACGCAGAGGTGTGACGGATGTGTGAGGGACGGGAAAAGGACTGTTCGAAGGGATTTGGTTCGAGATCAAAGTCAGAGCGAGTCTGCCGGATGGAGTGCCGGTGAGGATAGGGTTGCTGTTCGGCCGGGGGAGGGGCCGATGGGGACTCGCCGTTCTTGGGGGAAGTGGAGGGCATCTCAAGTTGAGCCAAGAGACTCGGCGATGACGATAGAACGACGTAGTGTATATGACGGGTTATGACGACGGTGACGCACACACTGCTGACGACACAGCCTGCTGTCGGACACACATTCAGTTCAGCTCGGACTCGCTCGGGATCGCAGGTACTTGCGTTTCAGTCGATTTTCTCTTCCTCTCGAGTGCGAGTGAACACGATAATCGTGCTCGTCGTTGCTGGCCCGTGCGCAATCGCTTGTTTTCCGAGTAGAGGGTTGCGAGAGGGAATGACGACGTCTGACGTAGTCGTGTTATATTCGACTTCAAGCGGAGTTCCAATGCTTTCGAGTATGTAAACGGACCTTCTTTTTCCTATCGCAGATCTGATATTGATCTGATGCACGTCATACCCCTTCCACGCTCCTTATATTGCCCCACACCTCCCCGTTCCCATACAGGCGTCCTCCTCCTTCCCCGTCTCTTTCTCCAGACCTATCCCCACCTACCCTGCCATACACTACTTAAACCTGCTTAGTTCATGACATAATTCATTTGTGTGACCCTAGCCCCCCTTCACGACATCACGCCTCACGACCACCCCATGGCAAGATATCCTAAAACGGATACGCCGCCATACCTTCTTCCGGCCCAGTAACGCCTTCCCTCGCCGCACACTCCTCCAGGTATCCCACTAATACTTCCCGATACATCTTGCGCCCTTTGTAGATCGCGACATCATCTGGCCAACTCCGGATCGCACTTGCCAGTCGTCCTGCCCCTCCTCGTTCCCGTACAAGCTCCTCCATCTTGAACAGATATGTACGTATCCCGAAGATAATTGCCCCCGTTCGTGGGAGTCGCCGCAGCGTTTGTCGCTCGCTCCGCAGGCGAAGTGTGGCCGGTGCGAGGTACTCCGCTGGCTCAGCGCTGTGTCCGTGCCCATTGATAAAATCGTCCTCGGGTCCGTTCGTCGACTCTGACCACCCTAACTCCTCCGGATCAACGTCCACCGTTCCCATCTCTTCTTCCCCATCAGAACTTGGTCTCTCTCCCCCTTCGCTAGGCTTCACGACCTGAATAAAATAATTATTCCGTATCACAGGTTTATCTAGAGAGAGCCGTCTGAAAAACCGCTCCATGCTCATCTCGAGTTTTTCCTTGACTAAGACAATATGTAAACAAACGAACCTGGAACGAGCGTAATAACAACTCACATTGGGGAACATTCCCTGACGTATGAATCTCATCAAGCGGCATGCCGATTTTGTCGTTCAGCCGCCAGAACCCTAGATTGCGTCGAATGGAGGCTGATAATCGTGACGCACTGGCACCCACTAACCTGCGTTACATATTGACCCGGCCTGAAAATAGTACTTTCCATCCGATCCTATGCCGCGCGAGAGTCAGCAAGCACCGCGACAAATAGGAGTTTGCCACGCGGAATCAGACCAGTAAACTACTCACCTTCTATCATGATGGCAACATCTTCTTGTACCCTGTCACCGTCTTCATCAACACGTCATGATAATGCCATGAGTGATCACGCACAGTCCAGTGACAATCTTCATAGCCTCCTCCCCCATCTGTACACCTTGGAGTGTGTCCAATATGCTCAGATCAAATTTGGCACCAGTCTCGTTGACCTCGATGCTACAAATCGGCAGATCCCCGTCCCACGAAAGTGGAACCCCGCCAACGGAAGGAATGGACGAGGACGAAGATATCCGGGTAACACGGAATGACTTCGGGTACCGTCGGCAAAGATACTCTGCGAGCTCATACACCAATTCTTTTGCTATATAGGGATCATAGAGAGACTCATTCCAAACTAAAATGGATATTACATACCAGCCTCAGCTCCTCCCGACACCTTGGCCACGCCATCTTCACGTAAAGGTAAAACCTGTACGACATTTCGTCTGCGGGTTTGAAGTCTAAAGCTACGGACACGTTGGAAGACCGGGTAGGTGGAGTCCAGTTCAATCCATTCACTCCAAGGCATCGCGCGGATGCCCATCGTCACACTGTCAGCTCATGGTTAGACTACTACTTCTCGGACCCCAGTACAAGTCACCACTCACTGATATTCACCCCATCGAAACGGCCGATAGAGAATAGGTTTAATATTCTTGAGTTCGAACGTACAAGGGGAAATGTCTGGATAGTCAAAGCGCTGAGGAGTCCACTCTGAACCAAACCATTTCGTGAGCGTATTGATTCCAATGCTAGGATATCAGTCCAACCTCCGTGCTCACGGCTTCTGTTCGCTTTGGTGGCATCCGACTCGAAATGAGCGCTTTGAGGGGGCTTGGCACTTGCCTTGGTCCACAGCCGCTTTAAAACCTCGAGGACTACCAATAGTACGGCAGTGTAGAGTATAGTGTGGAGCATCGTTCGGGATATTTGGACAGGTACGTCATTGGAGGTGGACGAAGCAGTCTCTTTCCCGGTGCTACCAGTGTGGAGCCCTACGACGGATATTAACTTCTGGATATAATTCTCCAGCACCATCGAAGAGTCTGAGAGACAAAAGTCTTGGGTGGGAAGAGACTCAGTCTCGGAAGAAAGGCGCTCGGTTATTCATAGCGGCGAGATAAGTCCTGGGCAAAAGTCGAGCTTCCTGGTCGCTGTTATCTGATCATATCAGCTCAGCTGTGGATTCTAGATATGGTTCCAATTATTATTAATACGGGCACTTGTACTGCATGATTCTCTAAGCGCCCGGGTTAACAGCGGCTTTTAGCATGCGCACGGACCGCCTTTATCGATATCTATCACCAATCTTTTTCTAAGGAGTTGGTCATGCAAGGCTCAGAAGTGGAAACACTGGATCGTCTTGAACCGTGGTTCGATGAGGGCAACATCATTCTCGCTGCGGAAGGAAAATGTTTCCGCGTCCATCGTGGCATCTTGTGCTCTTACTCCGATGTTTTCAAAGACATGTTCGCTGTCCCACATTCCGACGACGTCGAGAGGGAGCTTCTCGATGGCTGCCCCATCGTACATCTCCATGACGAAGTTGACGAAGTTCAAACAATGCTGAGGGCTTTCTATGACAGGAGGTACGAATTCAAATGTAGTTTCCTCTAAGTGAGTGATACTGACCGGCTTGTGAAAGCTTCGTTTTCTTCCATGACACACCCATGCCGTTCGCTGTCCTGGCCGCGTTTTTACGCTTGGGCAAAAAATATGCAATACAGCAGTTGTTCGAGGAGGCAAAGCATAGGCTTTTGTTGGGTTGCCCACCACTAATGATTGCATCCTCGATCACCACTTCTGGGAAGAAGATTTTGTTCCCTCGGATCAGTGGGAATGATCTATTCAATTTTAGGGTTATGAACATCGCTACCGAAGTTGGACTGCTCTCACAAGTCGTCGTCGCAACATTCTATTGCTGCGTTGCTTGTCCGGCCCAATTCATCGCAGATGGTTATGGCTTCGAAGATGATCACTGTACTCTTTCAGTGTCTAATCGACGGTACTGCCTGCTCGCACAACGCTACCTCGTAGAGGTCCAGAGCCAGCTGTTCGGGTGTATCGCTTATCCAGCACTCTCTTGTCAATACCGTTCTAGAAGTCCCCAGAACCCGAATCGATGTGAATCAGGACTCATTTCCATCCTCCGTCATATTCATGAAATCAAATGTCCACTTTTGTCATGGGTGGGTTCCTGGGAGAATCTTCTCTGTCCTAACTGCAAGACGGAGCTAAAGAGAAAATATGAAGAGGCGAGGGTTAAACTATGGGATGATTTTCCTCTCAAGCTGGGTCTCAAGTGTTGGAACGATCTTGACAAGGATGGTGAGAATCCCTAAGGTACTGACTGCTAAGGCGTTGCAAAGATGACACGGTTCATGGCATTCCTATTGGTGATAGTGTTTTGTGTTGTTATATGTAAACTTTCAAGTCACAATTGATCTTGATTCTTGATTCTTAAAAAAAAAAATACAGTAATAAATGCTTTTGTTTCTTGATATCTGTAATTATATATATTTAACAATGTCAAATAAATATGACTGACAACTCAATTGTGAATATCCACAGAGCATATAATGTCTGCCAGGGATTATCTAGCATTATCTAGCATTATACTCTCTTCAAAAATAAATTTCCTGATGTGAGCCCTAGTATGTTCTTCTTGAATGGTTAATTATTTATTGTAGATAGGTAAAAATAATCCTAACAAATATTGGCGAGTCGGTTGTTCCCGGGTACCCCTCCTTCCCAATTTCCCCAATACTTGCAATTCCGAGCCGTATCCGTACGAAGGATTCAGTTGAGTTTCTGTTGCACCAAGCTTACACCTTCTTGTTAGGTCATGGCCTCCAGAGCAGCCGTCGCAGCAATTGTGAGTTTACCGCGCCCTCTTGAACCATCCGTTGAATTTCACGCAAACAGGATTTTACTCGTGTGTATACGACACTCGGACTTGGGAAAGGTAAACATATTCATAGCGTAAATTTTAGTGGTGCCTCATCGTGCTATTGGCAGAGACAATTGCTGCCCTGCAGGCGTTCCGCAAGCGGCACGCTGATGCACAACGTATCCAAGCTCAATATGCTTCCCAACCAACTTCCGTCGACTTTGCTCACTATCGCACTGTGCTAAGAAATACTGCGATGATTGACGAAGCCGAGAAGATATTGAAGGACTTCAAGCCTGTTACCTACGATGTTGGTGCGCACATCAAGGCTATTGAGGCGTTCGAGGCCAAGGCGGTAAGTCATCGCTGTTCCGCTGACTGTTTTTTTTTACATTCAACGTGGCGTAGGTCGAGAAAGCCAAGGAGACTGCACAACAGATCGATGTCGAGTTAAAAGACCTTCAAGTGACTCTTGCCAACATTGAGGAAGCGCGTCCATTCGAAGACTTGACTGTGAGTTTCCGTTATTGTCCATCAACACGTCTTTTGAAGCCCTTTTTATAGGTATCTGACTTTGAAGACTCCCATCCACGGCTGGCCGAAACGGTTGACACCATGGTGCAGAAAGGAAAGTTCAGTGTACCAGGTGAGCCAGGAATCCACGTATGTCAAACATCAGCTAATCTTTGTGTAGGCTACAAAGAGAAGTTCGGAGACCTCTCCCTTGTGTAGACCGTTGTGTATATCCCTCCAATAGAATTATTTGGTCTCTGAGGACGCTTTGAAGTCTGCCAGAGAGCTGCTCCATGACTAACCTGAAGCATGGGCCGTAGTTGGACCACTTGGCCAAATTCCAAGCGCATTGTGTGTAAAAAATGTAGATACAAAGCAAATTTCCAAATGGGGTATTCACACCGACGGAAGCCAATTTTCCTTTTTCCATTCGTGGCTTGTTAACGGGATTCGGCCACGCCTACTTACGCTGCATTCTCCCATTGTTCTCCTCTCACATCACAGCGTATATAATGGATTCTCGTCCTCCGTCGCCTTCCCGAGTGGAGGCTGCTACAAGCATGGGTTACTTCTCTGTGCCGTTCGAACGATTTCTTCGCGATGACATCTCAGACTGGGCTGGGGCGTTTACTTTGCTAGGTCAGTAGAACGAGCCACCTTGGCATACCGTCTGTGAACGCATCCCTGCAGATACTATGGAGACATATTTTGATTCCCGCTTGGATTTACTGCAAAGGCAGATCCAGAAACACGGCGATAGACTCAAGAACAAAGCCGAGGAAGCTCTCAAGAAGCGTGCGCATACTGGTGATGCGCTGGCCGAGAATCTTGAACGAGAAGCCAAGAACTTCAAGCTAAAGGTACGTTCCGACTAGCAGACTGTTGCACCAGCCATTTCTCACTTATATGCCTATCAGGTTTCCGCGCGAATGCAGTCACTGGTGGCGTCATGGCATTCCGCAAAAGTGGTCCGAACGCGCGAAAAGTTGTCGTTCTTGTTGGGCGTAATGTCGCTTATAGTCTCGGCCCTTTTGTTTGGGATGGCCCCCGAGTACATTTCCCCCTTCAGATCACCGCTTGGAGTGCTGACGATGCGCGTTTCAGGTGGGTTCATGTTGCGTACACTATCCAGGGGCTGTATATGCTCCCCCTTCGCTTCTATGATTACAAGAAGCGTCATTGGCATTACTTTCTCTTCGACCTCTGCTACTACGTAACAATTCTCAACTTTATCTATATCTGGCTTCTTCCCTCCAACACCGCGCTCTTTATGGCATGTTATTGCCTCTCGCATGGCTCCGTTGCGAGCGCGGTCATCACTTGGAGAAACAGTCTCGTGTTCCACGACTTCCAGAAAGTGACATCATTGTTCATCCACATTTATCCCCCGTTTACGTTCACCGTAATACGGTAGGTTGTCATTGAAACGCATTCCAAATGCTGGTTGTGACCTTCGCATAGGCATTTCTATCCCGGGGCAGAGCAGCGCTTCCCCGCACTAGCGGCGTTACCTAAACTAAACCCCGCTCACGCCTTGTTCATCAGCAGTGCTATTTGTAGGCTAATACACTCAGTTTCTGACGTATTCTTTCTGACTTTCGCTTAAAAGATCTTATCTGGCAACTGCTGTACTTGAAGGTGAACGATACCAATACCCTACTTGCCGTAGTCCATGCACTAATTCGCGATGGTATAGTTTGTCTATGTAGACCGACGCACCAAGATTGCGTCTGGGCAACGAACTACGTCATTAACATATCTTCTCAACGACAAGCGTAGCGTAATCGGCCGCGCACTCGCGAGAACTGCCCCCGAAAAGCGCGAAGCACGTTTCATGATTGGCCAATTTGGCAAGTGTGTCTGCCACTTCCGCGCGCCCACACTAATGCAGTATAATGCAGTGTATGGAATGCTGATGGAACTCCCCGCGGTATACCTGCTTTATGACAGCCCCCGATGGAGTGCCGCCTTCATGCTGTTGATACTTACTGTGAGTGTGTGGAATGGTGGAGGGTTCTATATCGAAGTCTTTGGGCGCAAGTAAGTACAGCTTACCGTTTATCCCGCACTCTACGTACTGATTATCAATGTAGATTTGAACGGGAATTGGAGGCCCTGCGCAAGGAACTGGCAGAGCGCAGCCCTCCGCTCACAGACGTCGAATCGCTCAATAATACGCCTTTCATAGACACCAAGGCATTGCCCGCTGTCGATGAGCTGATCGAAGCCGATAACGACACTTTAGAAGATCAGAAGGATCACTAACTGGTAACCAACGGTAGCTAGCAGCCTAATCAATGTCACCAAGACCTTTAATGATGCTTTATGATAACACCCTTGCATTTAGTACAATGTAATACCCTTCACGCGAACTAATTCTATGTCCGTATTAGTTATTTTTGCTAAACCATATCAAGTCACGCACCTTTAATGTGCCATGTTCACGGGTATAGTTGTGAAGCTCTCCCGATGTATTCCACTCTTGACCCATCCCATGAAAATGTGTCCTTCACCCAGAAGACGTGATTTGGCTTCTTGGTAATGTGAAATGCTTCGCTTCACTTCGAAGTATGTACACGTTTTCGAAGGATACGGAAGATGGATAGAAATATATGCATCGCCATGGAAGAGAGGCAGGGTTTCGCAGTAAAGTTTGAACATCGACGCTTTTGCGAGTTGCGGTCTACCCGACTTATACGCGACAAACTGGGAGCGGGCATATACCAGACCTACCTGAACCTAATATTGAAGCGGTGTTTCGGAGGGACGCCTCGTTTGAGGCCACTGATCAATATCTCGTGCGGAACGGACGAATTCGCGAACCAGCATAGTGCTAATGAAAGTCATATTTAGTGAAAAAAATAATGTCGAGATGAACGACCGCCACATTCATTAAATGATCGGGTATTCCCAAAAGGGGGGACGGAGAGCTTGGAGAATTCGAACGGAACCTGCGCAAAAATGACTTCTGGCTGATGGACGCGGAAAGGGGGCGGCAGGGCTGATATTACATCAGCCCCGTCGGACGCAGGCGAAGCCCAGGAAGAGAACTTGCCTGAAACATCCGACAAACGTCCCCAAAAGGCTCTTTCGCAATCGGTCTTTACGTCCTGCTGCAGGTGTTCAGGCACTTCCCCGATGATAATATTGGAAATATAGATCGGATGAAGGAACGTGGAACCGAGGGAACCCTGGATCCCGAGAACATTCCACCGCGCGATCTTATCGCTGCACGACATGCATAATGTTGGCGGTGAGTCGGCCCTCCCTGGCTTCGTTCGCAGCACCCCTAACAAGGCATAATTATCACGGCCCCTGGCAGCAGCGCCTTGCGGCAGAGGTTTGAGCACGGAAGAATTCTTTAATTTGGCTATCTCCTCGTCTTGATAGGACGCGAGGAAGCGCATCGACGCATCGCCACCTTTGATTCATTCCAGACGGTATGTGCGAGGCGAAATGTTGAGCGTATCAGTATCATTCCTCGGAACACGAGGGGTCCGAAAGGATCTTACAAGGCGGTGTTGATATGTACATGATTACTCGCACGCAGTGCTTGAGGCTGAACATCCCGTCGCGATCCCTGGTGAGCCACCGAGAATGCCCGCCCCGGGCGACGTATCGACCGATCTCTTCGAGAAACCAGCGGCGTGCGGAACGGCGCGCGAGGACTTCTGCGTGCGAGTCGTGCAGAGCTTCTCCTTGCTCTGGTAAACAATCCCTCGGGAGACACTTGGATCCCGTGGCAATGGCGATGATGTGTGGTGCGAGTTCTGGATCATCGGAGGAAATCAGCACGAGTGCTGCTAGGATAGTGTAGGTGCCGTTGCTTGGCTTGTGGTCGAGAGAACGATACTTTGCGAGTATATTTTCGACAAGGTTCGACACTGTGTGATGATCGTATTGAACCATCCCGACAATTCGCACGGTACTATCTTCGATAGATTTCAAGCCATTTGGCGAGATCATTCCTCAACGTCAACTGTGGAAACTCTTTACATCCTGTGATTCATTGAAGTGGAGCTCATGGTTAAAATAGTTGCCAAGATCTGAGATCAGATGTTCATACGCTCTCTTGTAGCCGTGAATCAATGTCGAAAGTTGTCTGCAACTCAGCGTTCGCCTCAAAATATTCGCTGTCACTACTAAAGTAGTCAGTTTCGAGAGTTTCGAGAAGAACCCCCGTTAATTTTCGCCAACGCTTAATCCGGGCAGCGCCCAGACTGTTTTGTATTCCATACCCTGCGGAGCTGTAACAGGGGAAGTTATCGTAGAGGTAATACAGACGTAACTCGTCCCGTGCCTGCCACAGGAAGGCTTCCTTCTTTAGCCAGGGTGGCAGGCGTGCGCGAGACGCATCCCACATCGCCTTCATTAACCATTCCCAATACCACATTCATAGTAAGCAAGAAATAATATTACATGCGAGAGAAGGAAAGACTAATTTCCTCTGTTTGTCTGCCCTCACGGGCAAGGTCGAGCATCCTGCCCGAGGGGTATGAAGACTAGATTGATACACTGATCATAATGTTAAGTTGTACAACAGTTAGCGTGAGAGAGATGACCTGGATCATATCGGATGGTCGAAGTGGTGGGTCCAGGGCAGAACGCGTAAAATGATAAGTGATCATACACGGCGGAACTAGAGGGCCGAACGACTATTGAGTGCTCATCTTCAGATGCCACATTCCGATTGACAGCTCTTCCAGATGTTGCATCTCAATTCGATCCCAACGAATTGGTATCACATTTGCCTGTGAATAGAAGCTAGGTCAGGGATGACCCTAGAACCAAAGGGAGGACACAAACCTGAAGGTAATGTGAAACGGCACGGCCCACCCGTCTGGCAAGTGACTGTATATCAACATAACCAGCGTATCCGTCAATTGGAATCTCGTAGTTAAGCGGGGGATAACCAGGCCACTGCGAAAAGAAATCAGAGTTTGCGACGACACACGCTAAGCGGAAACTTACTCTCAGATTTACGTAGATCTTGCCTCTCATATCCACGCCAAGGTCCTGTAACGTATACGTGTCTGAATCAGCCAGTCGGACATTCGCCTGTGCCTCCCCGATCGTGATGCCCGCTGTGAAGGCGCCCTTGCGCTTGAATTTTATGACACGTCCGAATCCCCTGCGAGTGGGATCTAGGTATCCGCTATACGACATGGATGAAGAGCGGCGGAGTCGAGGCATTGCCATGGGTTGTGCATAAGGTGAATGGACAGATCCGCGGCGTTTTGTGTAGTACGAGTCGGGATAATCGTAGTCATCGTCTGGAAGTTTGTATCGTGTGAGTGCATCATCTAGACGATGGGAGGGTGTCGTACAGAGATGCGGGCTACTGCGGCTACTGGTGGCATACATTGAATAGGCTGGTTGAGAATAGGCTGGTTGAGAATAGGCTGGTTGAGAATAGGCTGGTTGAGGATAGACGTCATGATATGAGGGTGAGAGTGGTATGCCAGTTGACGTATAGGTCAAGGATGGTCGCCGAGACCTGGGAGTGCTATAGTACGGATCGTAATAGGACATTCTTGCGAGAGGGATCAAACGGTAGGGGAGCGGGGGAGGACGAACGTGACATGAGATCCTTTATACGAAAGTGGTGCCGTTCTGCCGGCATAGCGGCTGGCCTTGCCTCAAGGTGACATCGAGGTCAATTGCTAGAGGAGGAAGGTGGGACAAGTCGTGAGAGGAGACGTAACCAAACTGAGCCGGGCAATTTGAAACTTGGTCGATCAGTGCGGCAGGGCGCTGTGTTCTTGCGATTCTGGTAGATCATGGGCACGAAGAATGCGGAGCACCGCACGGGACAAACGATGCGGATTGGGATATCTGATGGAGTGGTAGATAAATCAAGGTCCATCCAAAGGAGGAGAGCTCACTTGATTTCTTGGTGGAACATCACTCAATAAGAAGGCGCAGTTAGGGGTGGCCGGTGTCAGAAACAGCCTCGAGGGTTACACGTGTGCCGTCACGTTAGCATCTCAAGTTGGTCACTTCACTTATCTTCCTCCACTTTTCACCGCCCCCATTGATGGCCGTGGTGCTCGCCACATTTGACACTGAGGATTCCTGTAGTGACTTACGTCAAGCCTTCCATCTAACCGCCCTTTCAGGCTGGAGTGACGTCGTGAGCGCTTTGTGGGCGGCAGAATTCAGGGATGAACTTGGAGGCGGATTCTGGAGTGCGATCATTCGCGACCAAACAACTTAACCTCTATCAAGCTGGTGTGCCGACATTGCGGCTGGGGGCACTGGCAAAGACAAACACCGCCAGCCGTTCCATCCATCTTGGCTTGAACGAGCATATCTGACCCTAAACTCACAGTCTTGCGTGTCCTTTCAGGTACACTCCCGGAGAATCGCGAAACTACTAGTAATTGCGAGCGGGGCAGCTAGAATTCCGCCGAAAGGCGGTCTACTCCGCACTGCGACACGATTATCCCCTTCTTATCAGCCTGGTCTCGTGGCACGTTGTAGGATTGGACAGTAATACTAGCGTGTCCAACCTTCTAATGGACTCTAGAACCACCGTGAACCAGCAAGCAGACCTGGGAGAACTGGTATTAACCATTTAAGATTAGCCCGTGGGCTCGACTAGCGACTCGGTGTTCTTACTGCTTGCAGACCGCTCCGCTGCTTTTCAAGTTCCACATTTCGGCACGAACACGTTGCCACTTGTAACGTTGTCATTCGAAGGTAGTCATACGGATAACCATCCCGACTACGGAACAACTTTCCGTATGGTATTCCCTTTTACACCGTCTGCACTTTCAGGCATCGCGCGAGCGACGGAAACCTATTCCTGGTGCGAAGGCCTGATGTAATCTTGACCATGGATATACGATGATGTCATGCCATGCAATACTAGGAACGATTCGCAATTTTCAAGTCCTCCAGACCGTGAACTCGGTCAAACATTGTTGTTACATTGGGACTGAGTTGTTAAAGAATGGGGGGAATACCAAAACTAGATGCTAAACGAGTGTACAGAGGCTATCGTTAGAGTTCGATACAACGTGTTCGAGGAAAACCAGAATGAGGTGAGAGAATAACAATAGATCCAGGCAATTAATGTCTTGCCAACAATGCACGAATATCTATGATGCAATGCAAAGAGTTGGGTATACTTCAGACACATAATACATAGAACATTCGGCGCTGTGGTTCACGATTGGTCAGGTATCTGAAAAAGCGTTGAGCGAAGCGGTTTGGCACTAGGCGATGCATCTACTCACAGCCGTCCACCGCCTCCAGAAACCCCACTTTCGAGCAGCCCAGCATGTCAAATATTGCATCCCAATCCAGAGGAAAATTGACTGGAGAGCTGACGGGGGATGGTATTGGTACTATCTGTGGGGCTTGGGGTACGGGCTCGATGGTCTGGAGGATTGGCGACGTTTCTGGCTGGAACTGGGGAATCATGCGTGGTGACGTGTTTATCCAAAGTCCCGGTCGCACCCCGAAGCATGTGCCATTGCGAGGAGACCGAGGTCCCGCAGGCTTCCGTCTGCGCACATGGCGAGGGAATGGTTTTGCAACGCATTCGACGGCTATTCGGGGCGAGTGCACGGGTGATGTCATGCTGGAATCCGACCATTCGGTGGACATGATTGACCGTAGGGTGGAACCTCTGCTAAGATTTGGTGTTCGAACAGTCCATGACCAGATGTCGTGGTGGTCATTTGAGGATGAGTCCGAGGAAACCGACAACCAGCTGCAGGGACGAGGCCCCCTCACTCGGTGTGATTTCCTGTGGATAAGTATTGAGAGAGGTAGGGAGTCGCCCATTTCAAGTATGTGCGACGAAACGCTAGCCAAGCCAAGGTACTTTAACAGCCCCAGATGCCGTGGAAGAAGCTTGCGTGGGCTGGGTTCGCGGCAGTGAATCCATATCGACGAATAAAAGGAAATTCCATGGGGAACCTATGCGTTTAGTTCCCGGAGTGGGCAAAACTGAGTCAAGTGAGACATGGGCGCTGCTCCACTCTGTTACCTCACCATCACTTGCCGGTGCAAGATCACTTTGATGGACAGATGTATTAGCACCAAATCAGGGCCTCAGTGTGCCTTGTAAGCGTTCATAATTTACCACTATCTCACGATGACCTCACCGCCGAGGCTGAGCCAAGCTTACGCTCACAGCTGGCTGAAAGTAAACGCAACGCGATACACATTTCAGCCCACGTTGATATGTTTCGAGATCTTTTGATGCAAGATAACCACGAAGACCCGAAGAGCTACTACCCCAAACTCTGTTTTGACATAACCACGTTGAGCGTTGATCACATTGGTGCAGCTCCTGTCGAGCCGCCTTATTCCCGGGTTTCCAATTAAAACCGCGGGCTGTTCCATGTGAGTAAAGAAATTAGAATTAGATGCTGGGGACAGAAATGCGCCTCACAACTCATCTCGACTCACCATTGTAGGTTTTCGCTCGCAGGCCGCATAGTGGTTTCGGATCATATATTACTACATCTTATAACGCATAATACAATCATCCTGGATTTACACACACGATCGATCATACGAGCGTACGCCGCATAACCTTTGTTATTGCCCACAGACACTCAGGAACACAACAAGGCTTATATGTAGCTTCACCGCAGACACGGGATGAACGTAGATGATCACTTTCGGTGTGTAATATTTCAATGCCGAAGTGGAGGGTGACTCAGAATCATTCTGCTCGCTGACAATCCGGTCTTTACTCAAGACCACGAGTCCTTCTATCCACATGAAAAGTATGAGAAGTGTTATTTATGTTCATGGAAACTACGATTGACCGTCGTACCATGATACTATATAAGGTCATAGGATCATTAGGATGGCATTGATTGTAGGAACGTTACCGGGAGGGTGGGGCCAACAACAGGAACCTAGTTCATGGCATCAAGAATTGGTCATACGCACTGCATGGCTACACGCTATCAAGCATGCAGGCGGGACTATTTGAAGCTCGAATGAAACCGTACTACACTACCAATTATCCTCAGTTTCGGTTGTGTGACACGTTTGATTTGACTCTTCCTCGAAATCGCCCGCGGTTTCTTGAAAAAGAAAATCAAGACAGTCGTGATCATGCGGTACACTCGACGATAGGCGGCAGCATTCAGTTGAAGCCCGTGCCGATGAATAACAATTCTGAAATAACCCGCAACTTGCAACTTGAAATATCGGTGTTGGCTTATTCATTTATTTACGTGTCTTGTAACAAAGCTGGGTACACGAATACTTTGTCCAGATCACAAATCGCCTAACCATGATTGTGCACTATTCGTGAATCTGCTCCAAAAGTTGCATATCCAAGTAACTTGTCTCCTGGGTTATGTAATTATTAATACCGGAGATATATACGGGCTGTCTACAAATACTTGAACCTCGGGATTCAAAATCGGAAAGAAAGGAATAGAGTCGGTAAATTTACCGAGTTTCAATCACCTATATTCTGCTATCTTTTCCGAGCCAGGTACAAGTCTCACACTACGATAAATCGCGACCATCGGAGTATTGGGAGACTGCGCAATCAAAGCGAGATTTCTTCAGGGACCTTGCTCAAGTAAGTATGTCGCGGGCGCGTTGGATCAATCGCAGGTCCCTTCCTTACATTCTGGCAAGCCGCATCATTTCGACATTTCTTCCACCTCATGATTGTTCCGACAATCACGCCTTCGACAAATAAGTCCGAGACTTTCGTCATCTCCGATGAGATAGCCTTGGATGAAGTCCTCGATGCACTCGATCCCCTTCGGCACCTCCGAGGCGACGAATCTCTCGGAGATAATGGCGACTCTCACAGTATTGTTCCTGTTCAACCACGATCAACACAAAACGAGCTAATCCAATTATCGTTCCCCGAGCGTGGGCGCCCAGCTCCCATACACGTCGTTCTCAAGGTGGATGCAAGCCCTGGATGTGGGGGGGTCGCTTGGCCAGCGGGCGAGGTTGGTACAGCTATTCCTTTCCCTTTTTTCCGTGATAAGAAGGCCAAACCGATTACAGGTCCTCGCAAACTATCTGGCACATCGTGGGGAGGAATATTGTGCAGGAAGAGCCGTCTTGGAACTCGGCAGTGGAACTGGTTTGGTTGGGCTTGTTGCCGGAAAGCTCGGTGGCAAAGTCTGCATCACTGACCAAGCGTCAGTCGACGTTTTCTCTTTGGTTTGTAATGTATGACTGACTCGGATTACGTAGACCTTTACTGGATATCATGCAGGTCAACATAAGGCTGAATCAACTTGATTCATTTGTCATCGCATCAGAACTGAACTGGTGAGTAAATAATGATATCTCCCCGCTCAGTTACCAATCATTGATGTGTGATGATTCGTGAATTGTCGGCATGCCAGGGGGGAGGCATTGCCTCCAGAGATATCCCGGCCTGATATAATCTTGGCCGCGGATTGCGTCTACTTTGAACCAGCGTTTCCGCTTTTAGTGAGGACACTGTCTGAGCTAGCGACGGCACGAACGGAGGTACTTTTTTGTCACAAAAAGAGGCGCAAGGTATCACCATCCTTGAGGGAAGCGCTCCGCTGCTCACTGTCGCCAGGCAGATAAGCGCTTCTTTACGTTACTCAAGAAGGAGTTCAGCTGGAAGAAGGTATGCATACAAGTTCTAATGTTATTATTAAGCAGTACAACTTAAAACCATGGAGGTCGAGGACGACCCAAACCACGAGAGATACAATAAAGAAGCGATTTCGCTTTTGATAATGCATAAAAAAGTCACGAATAACCCAAGGATCGTGTAGTTGATTGCATTGAAAGATGACCAGGATGTCGAGTCTACGGATGGTGGGTGCTAATCGTTTCCCGGAACAGGTGGAGCTTCGGTGGCGCCTGCACACCTAGAAGTTAGGCCATTCGTTCTCTAATCATAGGCCTAGATATAATGTCTAGTAAGGAACGGTTCTGTCATGAGGCTATGGAGGTATTGATCTATTGCCAACGGGTCACTATATATCAGAGTCACTTCCCCAAGGACTAACCTGCAGCCCGTGGATCCCTTGGATTTCCTCCTTCAAAACTTGCGTGACGAGCTTGTGTTGCTTTACTGTCGACAAGCCCTTAAACGAGTCGCTAGCAATCTTGATTGCGAAAAACGAGCCGCATCCTCCTAATTATACCATTTACATTCAATAGACCCATTCGCATGTGTTTGTTGGGTACGAACCAGAAACATCTTGTACAACAAGTTCGGATGGGGAGAAGCGCCCGGTCAGCTTGGCAATTATAGCGCCCTCTGTGCTTATGGATGCAGATGTCGACAGTGGTCGTAGGAGAGCCCTTGACGCTATGAGTTCAAGTCTTGCCAGTGATGAGAACATCGTGCAAGAGTTATGGGAAATTAGGCTTGCAGTACTGCGCTAAATAAATCCGAATATCCGGAAAATGATTGTAAACTGAGCTCTACTGTTCTCTCTTGCCCCATGCTCATTATAACAACCTAAAGCATACTCTAATCAGTGAAGATATATACACCATGCCCAATTGCAACTTGAATTCTGAGTTCAAGTTTATCCAGGAGTCTCCGGGCGTGGTCGAGTATCTGGAAGAGTTTGGACTTTGTGCATAGCGCAACTTGGGGAGCGAATGGTGAAAAGCCAGCTCTGCGAGAGCTCAGGTAAACAACTATGTTGCCGGCTACAAACGAAGAGGATAGCGGAGGTTGTCAGTGGATTTCGACAACCACTTTCCCACTCCATGTTGCCGCTCAAGAAATTTAACCCCGTAGTTCGCCTCGGAGTACCAGAATGATTTGTGGTGGTGGCTGGAGAGAGGAGATTCAGGAGAACGGGAATATGGCGGTTACCAGATGTGAAGGTCTTCGTCGTTGGATGATCAGTCGCCGTTTGATATAACATCCACCACATCTCGTGCTAATTTTCATAGCACGAATACTTGATCATCTAAGAGCCACCTAGACATCGATATCATTTGATGTGATGTTGGATGTTCGGAAAGCATGCTGACTAAGCGTCGGACATGTTTTCGAAGTAGGCCGGAGGATTCGAGCTCGTTGTTTCAAACGACGACGACGAAGCTTTGCTCAGCGCCGACGTCGACAACGCACTCGATTGCAAGATCGCTCTCCGTCGCTGACATGAACAAGAACCCGTTCGTTCCCCAACCGACGTTCAATCCACCCCAGCCGCCCCTCCCTCCTGGCCCTCCTCCAGCAGGCCCACCTCCGGACTATGCGTATTGGACTGCAGCTGCCGCCCAGCACCAAGCTCAACAACAATCGACAGCAGCTGCAAACGTCGCTTACAATCCACAATGGAGCGCTCCGCAAATCCAAAGGCCAACTCCAGAACAAAGTGCATTATATGCAAACTACGGGTATGGCGGCCAGAACATGCATTGGCAACAGAGGCAACAGCAACAACCGCAGCATTACCAGCCAGTGCAGACGATGGCTCCACCTCCGCCTCCACCTCAGCCCCAACCTCAGCCCCAGTATAATCCTTACCAAGCGTCCGTTGGTTTTCAGGCATACGTACCGCAACCTCCGCAACCTATCATGACACAACAAACCTACCCACAACCTCAGGCAATCGCTCCCCAGCAGCCCTATTTCCCGCAACAACAACCACAGCAGCCGCAACAGCCCCGACATAATCACGGAATACATCACACTCCCCCTCAGCATCTTCCTCCCGCCAAGCGACAAAGATTCGATGGTCCAAGCACAAATCATCACCACGGACAGCAACGTCAGCAAGGTCCACCGCCTCAGCCCCAGTTTCAACCCCCGCCTACTCCCCAAAATCCAGCATACGGACAAAATCAAAGTCAACAAGGCGCTAACCAAGTACCTCTCGGTGGAAACAACCGTTCTGGGATGGGAGGCCGTGGTGGCTCTATGAGCGCAGGCCGCGGAAGAGGTGGATCTATGGGTGGAAATCGGGGTGGTCTGGGTGGTCAGCGTGGTGGCCGTGGTGGCAGCACGTTTATGAGTGGTGGTAGTGGCCGCGGTGGCCAGCAAGGTTCTTTGCGGGGTCATGGCTCACGGGGTGGTTTTGGCAACAAACAGGATTTCCATAACCGCAGAGGTGGGTCGTTTAATGCGGGACATCAGCAACACCATCAGGGAAATATGGGCAATGCTGGTTTCCGTAGCAGGGGGCAAGGCCATTCCGCGGGTCGTGCTGGACGGCAAGATGGTTCGGTTGCTCAATTGGGGAATCGCGACACATCGTCAGGAAGCTTTGCGAGCAGTGGTAAGAAGGACGAGAATCGCCGCACTCTTACAGATTTTAAGATTGTGGGGCTCGAGATGCCCGAGCTTGGATGGATGTGGGGCGCACTTCCTTCTACAGTCAAATCAGAGGGCAAAGAGGGGGCTGCTTCCCTCATTGACTCTTCATATGTCAAGGAAGAATCGACGCAGCCAAGTGATCTCTCCAACGGGGAACGGGTTGATACAGCTCATAGAACAGAGCATACTGTATTGGATGTTGATGTCAAGGCTGAACCACCCGCTGGGGAGCATTCTTCGCTCAGCTCTCCCCCGCCTTCCCGTATCCGCATTTATTTCCACACACCCGTCTCTCCGGATGATTCTCATCCAATTCCGCACAATTCCTCTTACGTTTACGGGACCTCGCCGATGGATTCGCGCAAGGGCAAGCGCAAGAAACTTGAGGATGATGACGGTGATGCGGAGGAGGGCCGAGAGCGGCCGCCTCCTCCTCGCGGAAGTCAGATGAGCGATTCCGCGAGCGTTGACCTGGATGGAATGGGTCGAGGTAGCGCTGCACCGAGTGTGGCCGAGACTGCTAGTGACGGTGATTGGCTTATGGCTGCTATTGCCAAGGATGATGGAGACGATGATGGAGATACTGTTGAAGTCGGTGCCCATTTGGGGCCCGCTGCTGACGAGGACGACAACCAACTCCGTGTGAGTTGTGTCGAAGACCCTCAAGTTAGTGAGCCAAGTATACCTGGACTTGGAGGTGATACAGTCAATGGTGAGTTCCGGACCGATCTCGAACATCGTGGCGGTGCACGCTTCCGATTTTCGGTGGAGGGACCAATGCAGTCTTCACGTGGCTGACTCTTTTTCTCCCTGAAGGTACCCTTTCCTCTGGCGGACATTGTGTTACTGCGATTCATGATGCGGAAACTCATGGCAGCGTAACAGTGGACAACGACTTTACATCGGTCCCGTCCAACGCGATTGTCCAAAATCGCGCACCTAGCCCATTACAAGGACAGGCTATTTTGGACATTGTCTCCACGCTCGAAGAGACTGCCGGCTTCACTGCTCCGAAGGCTACAAAGCCTCGACAGACTGAAGAGTTGAGCACTGAGACTGGGAATGAAGCAGTCTCTAGTGGGCTCTCTTCTCTCACTGAACAGTCTTGTCCCACTTCTCATTCTTCTTCTTCTTTGAATTCTTCGTTTGATGTTTCG